>QFEN01000220.1:10562-43034 GCA_003316125.1 Auricularia polytricha
TCATCGTCCTAGTAAGTCAGACACATAAGGGGAAAATGGAATACCCTAAAGTCAAAGTGAGCTGAGAGTAATTTCAATGCACTGTTACAGCTTACACTGAGGGCGCCAATGCCTTGGGCAGAATTTATGTGGCCTAAAAACTGTGAATAGAGGGCTACAGCAATGCCAGGACTACCCACCTAAGGTTTTGCCCTGCGGATCATGGAAATATTTTTGCCATCCAGGCAAAACCTGCAGTCCTAAGGTAATTTGGGTTGACCATATGATAGTGAATGCCCATGACTGACCATTTAGTATGGATTAATCAAGGCCATTCAATGCTGATGATAGTAGCAGTAATATCAAACAAATATTTAAAACCAGGAGGCCTGCACGCTGACATTGTCAAGCAAATCATTTGTGTTGGTGCGCTTAGGCAAGCTCATATCACAATTCTTCCACCACGACTCTTGATGAATGAAATTTGCAATCACGTGTTCCGGGATTGCCATCAAGGTGAAGACGTTAAGTTGACGGGTATGATTGGGGGGAAGGAAACGAGAAGGTGATTGATTCGTGAGGTATCATGATATAATGTATGTACTTGCTATTGTCGAACAAATCAACAAATCAAGGTGGGACAAATGAGATTGCTTACTAGATGATATCCAAATATAGCACCACTCATCATTTTCAAATCTTATGGCAGCAGGCAGCTCCCCCGATGGGAGAAAACTAGCAGCTGGCACGGACACACACATCATCATTTGGAATTCAGCAACTGGAGAAGAACTACTGAAAATAGAACAGCGGGCATGGCAAGTCACATTCACTCCAGATGGTCTCCGTCTCGTCACTGGAAACACCAACGACATCCAAATCTCACATGCTGCCACAGGAGACATCATAAAACAGTTTGATGTGCATGTCGAATCCTTTCACTCACTAGCCATTGCTCCCAATAGTTCCAAATTTGCCATGGCATCCCTTGACCAAACGACACGGTTCTTTGACCTGACCACGTTCGAACCCATTGGCAAGCCACTCGAGCACCCTCATATCATCGTGACAGTGTGGCCTTTTCTGAGGATAGCCAGCTCATCGCGACTGGCTGTTATGACAAACTCGTTTGCATATGGACAGTTCCTCAGAGCGAGTCAGAGAAGGGGTCCCAGCAGGTGAGCAAATTCTCTCCTCATGTCATGCTTCATGCTGACCTGTCATACAGTCCGCACAGAAAATTCTCAAAGTCTGCTTTCACACTCGTCATTTTGTACTATCCCTAACTTCAGTCCTACAGAAAACCATCCAAGGCCCAAAGCCTCGCCCACAACGCGCTGGAATCCCGCCTAGGTTCTTTGATGATGCAAGTCCATATGGTACAGTAGTCTGAATGCACGTCTCACCATCTGTCTGCAGTTTGATACCCATTCCCCACCGGGGCGCAACAGTCACACTACTACAACCACATGCCACGCCGAAGGCTCACGAATGAAAAACATCATAAACTGTCTCTTTTCTCGCTCCTCCACTCCTCAGGGTGATACTCCCCTCCCCAGAAAAATCCCCGCTGTGGATGTCTTTGCAACTCGAGGTAAATATGTAAGTTTTCTGAGCTGTGGCAATCCACGAACCTGTTTTGATGACATCCCCACAGCGCAACACTAATGCCATCAGTGGTAAAAGGCATGTGGTGCAGCGACCACGTCCCCCTCCCCAGCAAGCCCACACTTCCAACACCGGTGTAACGAACACTGGTGGTTCAAGCAGCAGCACACCCCTAGTGGGCACATCCAATGTGACTGAAGGAACTTCCCCAGCAGCCTTGCAGACTGGAAGTACCAGTGCTTCTGCTGCAACGAACAGGCCCCCTTCCCCACTGGACATTCCAGACATTAGCTGCTTTGTGCTTCTAACAAGGTGCTTTCCGTGTCTTTCACGCACTCAACAGACAAGTACTGCTGCTTCCTGCGCCCGACTACAGCTGGTTCAGAATTTGTTGTCTGCAGTCATTCGATCATGTCCGTAAATTCTGCTCCTACCATTTCTCCAAGTGGGCCTGTATACAATGCCTATGAACAAGTTGAGATGAGTACGATTTAACGTTGACGAATATGTAACGGTCGAAATGGTAGTAACAAAAGGCAACAATAATAGTACACATATGATGATACCCTGAATCAATGACCATTGGTGGCGCATAGAGGAGATGCACCACAGATGAAAAGGATCAGATGCGCCAACAACGAGATTGATCTCGCCTCCTTGTCAGTGATTGGCGTGCTTGTACTGACAGGTGCAGGAGGCGTTGTGGATGTCGAGGCGACTGCATGCGGCTGAGTTTGGCCAAGTTGGCTGTGTGGATGCTTTTGCTGCCCATAATCAACTTTCAACTTGTCACGTTCTGGCCGTCAGAAACGCACCTCAAGAAACACTTACTTGCTTGTCGCGCATTCCTGCAATGTTCCGTGATCTGACAGATCGAGAAAGAGATAACGAAAACTTAGGCAGTTGCTGGCTCAGATGTGTCTCCATGTGCACCAGCACCATGTAAGATGGCATAGGATCTAATCACCTGGGCTTCAGAAAGTTGGGTTGTCAGCCATAAACCGGGTATTTATTAGGAAAGTTTCTCCTGGCCAAATGATGTGGGTTGGAACATTGCGAAAGGTGCTAGGACCCCGGAAACTGCCAAACACACAACGGTAGTCCCGGTGGCTGGCACTCTGCATATTCGGACTTACACTTCAAGGGCAATGGGGTTGACATATCTGCAAATGTGAGTGGACCTTCGGACAAGCGGGGAAGATGGGACATACTGGTTGAAGATCAGAGACAGAGACAGCATGAAGCTGTACACGATGTAACCCTTGGCACGGATGTCAAGTGGGAAAATTGATGGTGTTTCCGTCCTCATCCAGGAGGGCGACGTCAAATGTCAGAAATTCTTCTTTGGCATAGGTCCCCGATAAGCTGTTGATTATAAGAAAACTCACGAGGCGTCCACTGGCGGAAAACAATGAGTATATAGAGACCCTGGGAATGGGGATGTGATGAATGCTTCATGAATCGTCAGATTTTGCAGATGTGGTGAATAAACATGTGCATCGACCCAACCAACTACCGATGTTTCTCCCAATTGACAGTCTTGTGTAAACCATGGCCTCTAATAAACAGCCTGAAGGCGAAGACAATAACACGAACGGCAGGCTGTTCAGGCGGTCATGGACTGCATATTTCCGTTCTCTTCATCTGCGCAGGCGGCTCTTCCCAAAAACACTCAAAGGCCCGTGCGCTACACAAGAGAAGAGGATATTCCAGACGTGGACCATGACATTGATGGTCAAAGACCTACCATCAGAGATTACAACACCATCAATTCTGTACCGCCCCAGATACGGGTTCTGAAAACGTGGCGCGAGTCAAGATGCACCAGATTAGTTGAATTCAAAATGTCACGATAGCCGCCTTGCTCATTGAGAGTCATCGGGGGGATATTAGAGGCATTATCATGAGACTGCTGGGTGTCCCCCAGAACCGACTTGGGATGAATTCACTCGAAAATTGGCCCAGTGCCAGTGGGGTGACCGCTGCCCAAGGCTGAATTCAGGAGGACTCGGAGGGTACCTGGACCAGCTTTGGGACATTCAGAAATTCACCTGGTGAATAAACATGTGTGAGTCAATCCTATATGATCGATCATAGCATGACTTGGAGGAGTAGGTACTTACTATTGCTTTGGACCAGTTACTACTTACTTGGGGAGTGTCATATCCCGCGTTCTAGCCCCCATTTCCAGACCGGACTTCCTTATAATCTTCGGATCCAATCTACTCTTCCTATCCCGCTTCCCGTTCCCCATAAGTAACAGCCTCTATCTGTCCGGATCTGCCTGACAGTTCATTTCCGCCTCCATTCTCGATCGTCGTCCATACTTCATTTCCGACTTCATTATTATGATCTGTTTCTTGTTCCTCCTTGTCTTTACGTTTTGGCTTGTGTCAGTTCCTCTTGCGCCCATCTAACTTAGACTTTCCACATGTACCACACACAGCCTTGGAACTCCGCTTGCTACGTTCCCGTCGCATATCCTATCGTATATAAACCCTTTGTAAACCGTAGTATATCCTCAGTTCGAATATCATCTTAGACTCAGTTCTTCCTTGTGCTTTCCTCAGTTTGGAATCCCATTTCCGTTCTACCTCTGAGTCTCGGGATAACCTTCCTAAGACTAACCCCTCTGTCTCTACCTTTGGGTAGTCTTACCCCTGTCGTTTTCTATCCGGATTAAGTTCAGGATAGTCTGCTCCTCCTATTCCGATTAACCCCTATCTGTTCCGCTTACTTCAGCCGAGCCGCATCTCCGCCACTCGTCCTTATTCCGCCCCAGAAGTTAAAGGGCCATACTCGGGTAAGGGGCGCAGTGCACGAGCTGAAGCCAAGCCCTTTCGGATCTAGCCCTTGAACACGGTCTTAACAGGGAGTCACTTGACGTTGGAGGGAATGATGATGGGTGGACCGTCCAGTGAAAGAACTTGAAGAACTTGAAAACTGCTCCATCAAGGAAGATAACACAAATATTTTTCTGTGAGACAGGTAAACATCGGATGGACCCTGTGCATTCAATGACACATCATGTTAAGACCGTGTTCAAGGGGTCGGATCTGAAAGGGCTTGGCTTCAGCTCGTGCGCTGCGCCCCTTACCCGAGTATTGCCCTTTAACTTTCAGGAGCGGAATAGGAACGGACGGCGGAGATATAGTTCGGCCGAAGCGGACGGAACTGATAGGGGTGATGCGGAATAGGGGTAACTGACTATCCCGAACTAAATCCGGATAGAAACAGACAGGGGTTAGACTACCCGAAGGTAGAGGCGGAGGGGTTTAGCTTTAGGGGTATTATCCCGAGGCTCAGAGGTGGGTTGGAAGGAATCCGAACCGATGGGAAACACGAGGAAGAACTGAGTCTAAGATGATATTCGAACTAAGGATGTACTACGGTTTACAAGGGTTTATATACGATAGGATATGCGACGGGGACGCAGTCAGCGGAGTTCCGAGGCTGTGATAGGAACATATGTAAAGGCTAAGTTGACAGGCGCAAGGGTAACTGACACCGGCCGATCATTAGGAACACGAAGGAAAAGGAAACATGAAACGGAAGAGCAGACTAGAGACGGAACTAAAACATGGACAGGACGATCGAGAATGGAGACGGGAATTAAGTGTCAGGCAGATCCGGACAGATAGGGGTTGTTACATATGGGGAATGAGAAGCGGGATAGGAAATAGATCGGATCCGAAGATAACAAGGAAGTCCGGTCCGGAAATAGGGGCTAGAACGCGGGATATGACACATCATAGGAGTCCATCTCGGAGTGCATGAGCATCGCGCCTACAGTAACAGTTGATGGAATGGATGGCTTCAATATCGTGTGGAGCGTTCAGCAGCAATCAATAAGAACCAAATAGACAAACATACTACAATTGATAGAGACATTTGTCATGAAAGTGACGTCACTGTCAAGAATGTTACTACATGAGAAAGTATAGAGCCTGAGGCCTGAGCGCTGAGCAGTCAGCGCTCGTCAGCCTTGGCCCTTCAGGAATCAACAGGAAGCAGCGTAAAATACAAGGCAGTTGTACCGTGGGACGATGAATAGGTGAGCCGCGGAGTGGAATACATGACTGGAGATGTCTAGTCTACTGTAACATATGACAGGTGTGAGCTTGAGTTTGAGATAGCTACTGTAATGTATGATGAATATAATCAAGTTGTTGTTCAAACAATATCTTGTCAGTACCAACAAGGTTCTCCATTCGCGATATCATCGCTGTCTGGAGTGTTGAATTCAGCATCTGAAAACCACCCGGTATTAAGACATTGCCTCAACCCCCAGCTGCAGAACGTTCCTGCCAGTGTGATAGTGTTGATGAGTCGACGAGGCCAACCATCTGTATTAAAGGACACAAATCGCATGAGCTGTCTCTGCTGAAGAAAGTATTCCAGAAATGTTGTGAGCGCATGATTTGCAAATGGGATGACGAATAGCTCGAGTCGCCCATCTTCCGTCCATCGCTGAAGTGCAATATTAGAAGTAAATTAAACATTATTTAAATTAAACACGTACCTGCATGAATCTGTCCAGGTATGTAAAGTTCAACAGTAGGGAGGATACTCTAGTTATGCATGATGAAATGGCCGAATTCTCATCATCGGATACTTCAAGTGATATCTGGTATGCGCCAGTAATCAAGGATTGATTGATGTCCGTAAAGCCAGTGTAGATGGTTTTCATGGCACCTTTCAACCTCTTGACTTCACGCTGACCTTCATCCCTCAGCTTCCACTTGATTAGTTCATCTGTTGTTTCAAATGTGAGTTGCAAAACAAATGTATACAGTGGCTCAAAAAGTGTCTCAATGTTTGTGAGGTTTCATGTAATTGCTTTATTATGAGTCAGGGTGTGAGAATATGACTAAGCTATAGGAAGCCGATCTGTAGCCCTGCTTCCCAGCTTTATTGTGGTTCCCTATAGCGCGGGAGCCCGATGTGATGGTGTCAAGATATAGCCAATTGTACTTATTGACTCATTGAGATACTTTTTTGACTTTAAGTTTGACCAACATAATATCTATTATTCTAGTACTTTGTGTTACCTCCCTTGGCCTTAATGACTGCTGCTATCCTCCTAGGCATACTTTCTATCAATTTCTGACATTCCTCTTTGCCAATTTTCCTCCACTCCACTACAACTCTATCCCATAGTTCAAATAGCCCCTTGGGAGGATCTTGATAGGCAGCAAGTAGTCTTTTGAGTAATTCCCAGAGATGTTCAATGGGATTAAGGTCTGTAGACTGTGCTGGCCATGACAGAACATTGATATCATGGTCTTCAAACCATTTTGTAGCCAGTTTTGATGTGTGCTTGGAGTCATTGTCCTGCTGAAAGATAATGTCTTCTTCATCAAAACCTGACTCCTCCATGCTTCTCAGCAGACACTCCTCTCGAATGGAGACGTATTGCTCTGCATTCATCCTCCCCTCCACCTCACACAATACCCCAACTCCATTCCATCCCATACAGCCCCATACCATCAAGTTTCCTCCGCCAAACTTGACTGTACCTTTCACTTCTCTTTCTCCTAGTGGGTCTCCTGCCTTTTTCCACACATATTCCTGACCATCTGACCCTAGTCTATTGATTTTAGTCTCATCTGACCAAATAACCCTCTTCCAATCCTCTACAGTCCAGTTTTGATGCTTCAGAGCAAAGGCTAGTCTCTTCTTCCTATGAGCTGGTGACAGAAGGGGTTTCTTCTTCTTGGTTACAGCTTTTAGGTTAGCTGCCTTGAGGGTATTTCTTACTGTTTGAGTAGACAAACCATATGATTGACATGACACCATTTATTTAGATATTTAGTCATGATATTTCATCTAGGTGACCTAATGTTTCTAAATTTTTATCAAGTCAAAAAAGTGTCTCAATGAGTCAACAAATATAATAGACCATATCTTCACACGGTCGCATCGGGCTCCCACGCTATATGGAACAGAACTGAAGCTAGGAAGCAGGGCTACAGATCAGCTCCCTATAACTTAGTCATATTGCCACACCCTGACTCATAATGAAGCAATTACATGAAACCTCACAAACATTGAGACACTTTTTTGAGCCACTGTAGTAGTAAATAAATACTGTTTTCAAAAGCAGACACCACATTGTTAAGTGCTTCTTGCGCCAACATGTTAAGTTGGAATTGGGAAGGAAACAACGACACCTGGAACAACGACTTCATCATGAATTCCCATGCATTTTTCTTCGTATGATCAACCACTTGAAACGGTAAAAAGACTATTGGGGCTGGTACCACCATGGACAGTAGTGGTGCAGAGGGCGTACTAGGGACAATGCTGAAGTCAAGAAACTTTGTCCACTTGGAAGCATTCTTGTACTTGAAGTCAAGTGCTCTCTTCCAGCCCAACCTTTGGGGCAAAGCAGGCATAGAGTTATGGTCATTCGAGCCGGAAGCACCGAAACTTGGCTGACCCGACTGAATCAGAGCCGCTTGACTCTGTCTACCCTCAAAAGTGGTGACAACAGGTCTCTGAGGTGGGGTTAGATCCAACACACCAGTGTGATTATAGAAGGCGCTAGAATTGTAGATGGGAAGCACTGGTCTGGTGCCCTGCCAAGACGCGAGATCCCCCGAAACTGAGTTGGAATGCAGCCCTGCGTGTAAGTTAGGGTGGTTGTGTTGGAAATGAGCAAGTGCGCTCGCAGTCGAGTCACGCTATTGTTCGATCTTGTCTTCGTTTGTTCTGTCCAGAAACCCATATGTTTCTTATTATGCGCTCTTGTTATTTGCTTTTCTTTTGTTCTAGTCTCAGTTACTCATTTGTTCATACAAGAGCATCTCATCTATTTAGATAGCTAGAGATTCAGACTACCACCTCAGATGTTTGCCTTCGCACGCAACAACTGAGGTGAGATACTTACTTTTCCGTTTATTCACCTTTACTTACCTTGAGCAGAGTGTCCGTTTCGTACAGGTGAATATCATAGATGTTTGCCTTCGCGCGCAACGACTGAGAGTGTCTGTTTCGTACAGACCCACGCGATTGTATTAATCCTTTAGGTTATGAGCCCTGAGCTCTAATAGCCTTACGTCTCATGTTTTCCTGCCAAAAAGCTGCATATTAACGATGTCTACTACCGTGCCTGTCACAACAGATACCCTGCCTAATAATGTGCCCAAACTCGACATTAAGGGCACTAACTGGGCGATATTTTCCTTGCGTTTCCAAGTTGCCGTCGAAGCCAAGGAATTATGGAAGCAATTTGACGGGACCAACCCCAAACCCGTTGGCCTGCCCACAACGTCCAGGGGAATGACTACCATATCTCCTCCTGACCCTGTCGCACTCGCTCAGTGGCAGAAAAGTGTAAACCTAGCAAAGCATTTGCTTACACAGCGCATTCCCGACTCTACTGCATTACGTGTACGGAACTTGCCCGACGTTGTCGCAATGTGGACGGAGATCGTGCGAGAGTACACCGCAAAAGGTGCCTATGTGCAGACCGACCTCCGAACGAGATTTTTAGAGTCCAAGTGTCCCGCTGGGGGTGATATACACATGTTCCTCGATGATCTGCGTGCCAAGCGTGACGAGCTGTCAGCAGTAGGAGTCCTCATAGAGGAAAAGGATTACCAGTCCACCATAATTCAGTCCCTCCCCAACCACCTTGCGAGTTTTGCCTCTGGACAACTCACCACTGCTCGACTCTATAGCCCCACCCAAACCATTGACCCTGATATCCTCATCTCGCTGATTATTGAGGAGTCCGAACGTCGCAGCAGAAAGGATGCTCGCACGATGCGTAGCAACCACAGCACTCGGCCGCATGGCGGTGACGAGGCTATGGCAGCCACTGACTCGTCATCCTGAGGTCGAGGAGGTAGGGGAGGCAATAGAGCCTCAAATCGTGAAGGCAGAGGCGGCGGTAGCAGACCACGCCCGCCATGCTGGAATTGTGGCTCCAGAGAGCATTTTAAGGCTTGTTGCCCCGAGCCCAAGAAAACACCGGGCAGCAACACTGGTAAAAATGGCTCCGCTAATGCAGTGGCCGAAGACGACTCCGAGGACAATGCTGTGTTTGCCGTTGACTCCGAATCCTCATACTCCATCCCGAATCTCCTTTCTGTTGAATCATCAGATGATGACACTGAAGAACGAGCAAGCTTTGTCACTAGCGATGAAGATTGGTTTTCAGAAATAGATGAGGATGACTTACCGCAAATCAGTGACTGGGAGACTGAATCAGCAGCCCCTCACAGTGGAAGTGACACAGATAGCTACGTGGAAGTTGCTGCTGAAGTGGCCACGGAGCATACAGAAGGCACCATTGTCAAACTTTACGATTCTGGCACGACCAGGCACATCTTGCCATATCACGAGCAGTTCCAAACTCTCACCCCCATTCCACCCAAGACTTTTGCAGCCGCAAACAAGCAGCATTTTGATGCTACTGGAATTGGGGAACTCGTCATTGAAGTACCAAACAGAGTAGAAGTTTCAAAACTGACACTCACCGAGGTTCTCTATTCTCCGCCGTCGGCTACACCCTTGTGTCAATTGGACGTCTTGACGAGCTCGGATACTCCATCACCTTTGCTGATGGTACATGCGTGATCCGTGATGCTACTGAAGAAATCATTGGGCAGATTCCCAAGTCTGGGCGCGGGTTATATCGTGTTGTCCATCAAACTGATGGCAACAGTGCAAACGCCGCAGTAGAGACCATCACTGTCATGGAGCTTCACAGACGCATGGGGCATATTGCCCCATCTGTCGCACGCCACCTTGCCGAGAATGGGCTTGTCTCTGGTGTCAGAGTCGATCTATCCTCTGGGGAAACCACGTTCTGCGAGTCCTGCATGTATGCCAAGGCAACACATAAGCCTATAGCCAAGGTTCGAGAGGGTGAGCGTGCAAAAGAGTTTGCTGGAGAAGTCCATACTGATCTATGGGGACCTGCACCTGTTGCAACCTTGGGAGGACGAAGCTATTATATAAGCTTCACGGACGACAAGACAAGACTTACCTATCTCCATCTCCTTCGTCGCAAGAGCGAGGCTTTCTCTGCCTATCGAGACTTCAAAGCCTGGTGCTGCCCTCAGCATGATGCCCATATCAAAGTCCTTCACTCTGACCGCGGTGGCGAATATCTTAGTAAAGAATTTGTCAATCATCTCAAGACCGCTGGCACGCAACAGAAACTCACTGTGCATGACACTCTGCAGCATAATGGAGTAGCAGAGAGACTTAATCGCACCCTGTTAGAGAAAGTCCGTGCAATGTTGCATGAGAGTGGGCTCCCACGCACCTTATGGGGGGAAGCCGTCCGCCATGCCGTCTGGCTGAAAAACCGTACGCCCACAAAAGCACTTGAAAGTGGTACGCCTTTTGAAGCCGCCACTGGCAAGAAACCCGATCTACGACAAGTCCGTCCTTGGGGTTCTTGTGTCTGGATATGAGTTGAAGATGGAAGTAAGCTTGGTGGTCGAGTAACTGAAGGCCGGTGGGTTGGCATTGATGATGCCAGTGAAAACGGTTGCAGAGTATACTGGCCAGCTAAATGCTCTGTTTCCGTCGAGTGGAATGTCTATTGGGATCCATCTAACATTGAGCCGTTATCTTGCGAGGTGGAGGAAGATTATAATGCACCTAATGCAATGATAACGCCTCCACCACTGATCCCTACATCAACATCCAATGCGCCAGTCACAGCCCCACAAATGCCAAAAGTCCCACCCCCTTCCAAGATCCCTACTCTTCCAAATTCGCCGATACTCGAGATGGTCGCCAAACGAGTCCGGAAGCCAAGCAAACGGGTCCTTGACATTGTCGCCAACAGAAACCCTGTCCCCAAGGGCGTCCAGTTACCTACCCCAGAAGCTGTTGCGGAAAAAGGAGTAGAGGCAGCTGCTGACAAGCTAATGGCAATTCTGGAAGCAGAAGATGACACTGCCGAACTAGCTCTGGTGTTAAGTGAGTTTACTTCTGACGCTGAAGCCCTAGAACCTACATCTCTAGCCGAAGCCAAGAAACGCCCTGCCTGGCCTCAATGGGAAGCCAGTATCCGCGAAGAGCTGATGATGCTCAAAACCGCAGGCACATGGGAGCTTGCAGATCTCCCTGATGGCGCAAACCTAGTTGGTTCTAAGTGGGTTTTCCGGGCAAAGAAAGACGCTGCCGGAAATATTGTCCGCTACAAAGCTCAATTAGTGGCACAAGGATATTCTCAGGTCCCTGGTGTGGACTATTTTGACACTTATGCACCTGTAGCAAATCTTGCATCCATCAGAACTGTTCTCACACTCGCAGCACGGCTAGATCTTGAACTCCATCAGATCAATATCAAAGGAGCTTATCTCAATGGAGAACTCACCGCGAACGAAGTCATATACATGTGTCAGCCCCCCGGATTCGAATCGAAGGAGCATCCAAACAAAGCCTGTCGTTTGCGCAAAACCCTATATGGTTTGAAGCAGAGTGGACGAAGGTGGTATCAGAAGTTGGTGGAAATCTTAGTTGAGAAGCTCGGACTTATCCAATGTGATGTCGACCAAGCCATATTTTTCTCACGGTCTCCATCCGGTGAGCTAACCGTTGTCGTTGTCCACGTTGATGATTGCACCATTGCCGCATCCTCAATGAACCTCATCAAACAACTCAAGGACCGTTGGAACAGTGCCTACTGCTCGAGACAAGCTAGCACGAGACTCGAGGCCAAAGCCTTCAGAGCAATCACTCAGACAAAGCTGGTGCAAAGTGGTAGTTAACCCTAACCCTAAACATGGCTATATACATGCTATCTATGACTTCTGACACCTCGCCAGGACCCCTGGCACCGCTCTTCAGAACTCAGAAGACCAGAGCCACTAAACCTCACTGTTCCACCGTATCCGCATGCATGTCGAGATCACAGATTTGGGAGAGCTACACTGGTTGCTGGGAATAGAAGTAACCCGCAACAGAGACAACCGCACTCTCTCCTTGTCGCAAAAGTCCTACTTGGATTCCATCATACGGCAATTCAACTTCGAGGAGCTAAAGCCAGTCTCCAACCCCATGGAGCCAAGCACCAAACTGCATTCTGGGCAGTCACCGTCCACTGGTGCTGAATATGCCGCTATGCACCACATCCCTTACCGAGAAGCTGTTGGATCATTAATGTATGCCTCACTCGGCACTCGTCCTGACATATCCTACGCCATCACAACAGTATCTCGTTTCTCTGCGAATCCAGGACCACTGCATTGGGATGCTGTTCGCAGGATTTATCGCTATCTTTTAGGGACAACAGACTTGAAGTTGACTTATGGGGTGGTGGAGAACTCGTTAATAGGTTACGCCGATGCAGACGGAAGCATGGGGGAAGACAGGTGCGCTGTGTCTGGGTATGCTGTCTTGATTGACGGGGAGCTGTTTCCTGGTCGTCAAAGCGTCAAGAGATTGTGTCGTTGTCCACTACGGAGAGCAAGTATGTCGCAGCAACACACGCCACAAAAGAAGCGCTATGGTTGCGTTCTTTCATCAGACAGCTTTTCGAACCATTCACCGAACCCATCACTCTCTTTTCCGATAACCAATCAGCCATTTCTTTAACTAAAGACCATCAGTATCACGCTCGCACAAAGCATATCAATATCCGATTTCATTTTATTTGTTGGGTCATCGAGGAAGAGAAGCTCAGACTCATTTTTTGCCCCACTGTCGACATGATCGCCGATACACTCACCAAAGCATTACCGTCACCAAAGGTAAAGCACTTCGTGTCTCAACTAGGACTCCGCGCAGCTTGAGGGGGAGTGTTGGAAATGAGCAAGTGCGCTCGCAGTCGAGTCACGCTATTGTTCGATCTTGTCTTTGTTCGTTCTGTCCAGAAACCCGTATGTTTCTTATTATGCGCTCTTGTTATTTGCTTTTCTTTTGTTCTAGTCTCAGTTACTCATTTGTTCATACAAGAGCATCTCGTCTATTTAGATAGCTAGAGATTCAGACTACCACCTCAGACGTTTGCCTTCGCGCGCAACAACTGAGGTGAGATACTTACTTTTCCGTTCATTCACCTTTACTTACCTTGAGCAGAGTGTCCGTTTCGTACAGGTGAATATCATAGACATTTGCCTTCGCGCGCAACGACTGAGAGTGTCCATTTCATACAGACCCGTGCGATTGTATTAATCCTTTAGGTTGTCACCGCCGGGCGACTCTTGCACATTGGAGGAATATGAATGATTATAGCCCGGGCCTAGCTCGAGATTATTGAGTGTTGGCTCAGCGACGTGAGGCAGGAGCTGCTCCCCAGGAAATGGTGGCAGCTCCTGTGAGCAAACCATATTGGCTATGCCGTAGGAACGACTGTGGTGATGGCTAGTGCTAGCAGCCTGAGAATCTGAGCGTACGAGGTTTGGGAGGGACACAGGATGCGCCAGATTAGTTGAATTTGAAATGTCACGATAGCCGCCTTGCTCGTTGAGAGTCATCTGGGGGATATTAGAGGCATTGTCATAAGACTGCTGGTTGTCCCCCAGAACTGACTTGGGATGAATTCACTCGAAAATTGGCCCAGTGCCAGTGGGGTGACCGCTGCCCAAGGCTGGCAGGCCCCAGCGTGGCGGTGGCGGTGGGTCATGGCAGCTTGATTCTTCAGGAGGACTCGGAGGATACTTGGACCAGCTTTGGGACATTCAGAAATTCACCTGGTACTATAAACATGTGTGAGTCAATCCGATATGATTGATCATAGCATACGGCGTAATTCAGAAGTTCATGAACAATACCTCCGAGATGAAACGATTAGCAGCGCGTGACTTTGAAGACATCCTACAGGTTTTTACATCGCTCAATTCTGTTTTAAGCCTACTAATGTGTTTGCTATCCTCAGTGTGCTATTCCGGTTTTTGAGGGGCTATTCCCCGGCGACCATAATACAGCTGTGCAGTCTCTGCTGTATCGATTTGCACAGTGGCATGCGCTTGCCAAGCTCAGGATGCATTTGGACTCTACGGTGACTTTTCTTGAAGGGACATTCAAGAAGCTTTCTCGGACGTTGCGGAAGTTTCAACGTGACACCTGTGCTGTTTTCACTACAACTGAGTTACTGAAAGAGAAAGCAGCTCGTCCATGAAGGCTTGCTCAGCGCCCCAAAAACACCAGCTCTCCAGAATCAAGCAGGTTGAGGGCAAAGAAGTTGAATCTCGGCACCTACAAGTTTCATGCGATGGGAGATTATGTGAACACCATCAAGCTCTTCGGGTCGACAGATTCCTTCACTACTCAAATGGTACATACATGTCGCACTTCCACTATCCAACTGACATTAAGTTTCGCCAGGGAGAGCTTGCTCACAAAGCTCTAAAGGCGTTTTATCCATTGACTAGCAAGCTAGACACCCCAGCGCAGTTAGCAAAGCACGAATGCAGGCGCCATGTGCTTCGACGTGTGGCAGAAGCTGGAGGCATAACCTCCTCTGATAGCCAATCGCCTGCCAATACCCCCCCTTCAGCGTCCTCTGGAAACCATCACCACATTGTGACCAATCAAAGCAATCCAGTCGATATATTCTCATTCCTTCGAGAACACGATGGTGATCCGGCAGTTAATGTAGGCGTGATATTACAGTGGTGATGCACAATACACTGTTCTCACAATGGTTGTCAGAATTTTGTACCAAAACTGAAGGATCACATCCTCTACAGGCTTCGGAAGCTAGACATCAGCTATTGTGATCACACCTTCACGGATGAAGAACATAACTTGGTAATTATTCCTAACAATGTGATCTACTCAGTCCAGACCATGCAGGTCAATTACACCACATATGACCTCAGGCGCGAGTACAACACCATAAACCCTTGAATGCACACTGATGTTATGGTGCTTTCGGGGGAAATAACACCTAGGCATCCGTACTGGTATGCCCGCATACTTGGTATTTATCACATGGAAACATGGCTTAATGATGGAAGTCAACCTGCGCAGCAGCACATCGAAGTTCTCTGGGTCAGATGGCTAGCACCATTATGGACCCATAAATCCGGTGTGAAGCATGCTCATCTTCCCAAGGTCACATTTGTCGACGAATCAGACCCTGACGAATTCAGGTTTCTCAATCCAAGCCAGGTGATTCAAGGAGCTCACCTGATCCCTGCATTTGCATTGGGACGTGGTACAAACTCCCTTCGCTATGGGAAATCATTGGCACGCCCTGGGGATGGATTAGATGATTGGGAAGAACTCTATGTTGGGATGTGAGTATGGATATCCTTACCTATGATGTATTAACCCTCGGCCTTTGAGTCAGATTTGCTGACCGTGATATGTTCATGCGGTATACCCCCTTTGGTGTTGGTCACCCAGTAATGCTGCGGAGAATAACTAGAGATTGTCCCGATGCCGTGGATATTGCTGATGATGTAGACCATGAAGAGGTCGGTGATGGTGACCCGGAAGGTCACGAAAAATGTGATGATGGGTTTAGTGACGAGGAGCTGGAAATGAAGACAATGGAGATGGGGAAGATGATGAAGAAGATGGGGAGGATGAGGATGACCTCCTTTCTTTTTAAATGATTGCTTCAATCATAGGGAGCTCAACCTGCGTCGTAAAATTACCCTTACATACCCACATAGTTCCAATCACAATAGAAGCGTCTAGCTTGGTGTTTAACACGAAAAAATCCGCCTTTTAATTTTTATGTAACTATCCAATTTTGCATCATATATTGTAGATGTGTGACGACAGCCCTATAGTACTACACTTCTGTATTTGCAGGTGTACATGATGACGAGTCGCGGTCATCACTCGCAGTCAAGACAACTCTGTATCATCAACACCTCCTTTTTCAACTTCTCGGTGTCCGTCACAGCGGCTTTTGCTGAGGATGATGAGAATATCTATCAATACACAAGACATATATTCTCATCATCCTCGCCTACCCAGGTCCCACATGCAACCTGAAGTCTTCACTAGCATTCACATACTTTTATCAGCAGATCGGTGCACGCCATAGTAATGTTTGTGCGTATGATACATGCGCACACCCTACCAACCATTGTCGTAGCCTATTAAGACCATGTTCAAGGGCTAGATCGAAAAGGGCTTGGCTTCAGCTCGTGCGCTGCGCCCCTTACCTGAGTATGGCCCTTTAACTTCTGGGGCGGAATAAGGATGAACGGCGGAGATGCGGCTTGGCCGAAGTAAGCGGAACAGATAGGGGTTAATCAGAATAGGAGGAGTAGGCTATCCCGAACTTAATCCGGATAGAAAACGACAGAGGTAAGACTACCCGAAGGTAGAGACGGAGGGGTTAGTCTTTAGGGAGGTTATCCTGAGACTCAGAGGTAGGACGGAAATGGGATTCTGAACCGAGGAAAGTACAAGGAAGAACTGAGTCTAAGATGATATTCGAACTGAGGATATACTACGGTTTACAAAGGGTTTATATACGATAGGGTATGCGACAGGAACGTAGCGAGCGGAGTTCCGAGGCTGTGTGTGGTACATGTGGAAAGTCTAAGTTAGATGGGCGCACGAGGAATGGACACAAGCCGAAACGTAAAGACAAAGAGGAACAAGAAACGGATCATAATAATGAAGTCGGAAATGAAGTATGGACGACGATCGAGAATGGAGGCGGAAATGAACTGTCAGGCAGATCCAGACAGATAGGGGCTGTTACTTATGGGGAACGGGAAGCGGGATAGGAAGAGTAGATCGGATCCGAAGATTATAAGGAAGTCCGGTCCGGAAATAGGGGCTAGAACGCGGGATATGACATAGCCGTAGCATACCCCGCCACTCCGTTTGACGTCTGCGGCTCTGTCCTGGCACGCTCCTCCCGTGTTCCTCCCGTGTTCACCGTCCTCTCAAGATTACGCACAAACCTACTACTCCACGCCTTTGTTACTCCAGGTCATGCTCCTGTTTCTGCTTCGATCGCACACAGGAAGCAGATTGCCACCAGGACAAAATATTCACAACCATCGCAAACGACTTTGCAGATTGCAACCCTATTGTGCGGCGAGCCTTGGCGCAAGCCGTTCATGATAAGAACAGACTCAAACGCACCCCAGATCTCACAATGCAATGGCGGGAATTAGCCGTAGGACCAACAAGCACAGCCTCAGAAGCCATCGCTGTACCCATCCTGATGCAGGCTATGCTGTCAATATTATCCATAACTAACTCTTATTATAGACAACAGGTTATGCTTCCTTGTCACAGACTACTGACACTTTGACAGGTTATCCATAATGGCTCCCACAATGGATAATATGCCAGACACCTCAATATGGCATGGTTCTACTTATTCTGGATCACCCTAATATACACAGCCGCATTTTTCGCATTTTTGAAACTCAGCTACTTTTCACTCCAGGATACATTCTATATTTAGTGGAATATGTCATGACCGCAATTTTGGCTTCCAAAAGCGGAAATTCACAAAACATATCCCATTTTGGTCACCTCCTCATGTCAGGCCTCCCCACATTATTCCCACACATCACATGTTCGTATTTTTCAGCCCCACAGTGTGGGAATTACCCCACAACACCAAAAACATCGCCCAATATGGCACACCCCACAATTATAATTATTCTCACACCCTCCCCACCACACTGCAGCTTCACCACCACACCACAATGGATCTCCCTTCATATATAATTAGTAGTTTGGTATAAATGTGTATAATATAATATAATAAACCACTTTTTTGTTTATTTGTGTGCTTGCTCCTCCTCCAGGGCCCTTTTAAAATAGCCTAGGTTACAAAACATTTTCGCACTTTTGCCCCTTTGATAGGAAAGTGTTCTAGGCTATTTAGGACATATTTAGAAGGGTATATGAAGATATTCCACCACTTGTTTGACCCCCTGAAGTGGGCTACATCAATAGATATAGCAAATATACAGGAAAACACAAAATATGTTCTCATGTATTTATTTCCAGGTGAACATACTTCTAAAAATTATCCCCAGCATCTATTTAACAGCAGGAACAATATATCAGGAGTCCAGGACCATAGGACAAGATCCTGTGATGCAGTATAACCACCCTCTCCTAGTGGTGTGCCCCTTGTGAAATTTTTTCCTGCAGGACTGGACCTCAAGGATGATGGGGGTCTATTCTTATGTATATTTATAAAATGTGTATCACCTAACTACTCCAGTATATCTCCAGGGTCCTTCTACAGGAACATAAAAATAGAAAATCGCATTTTTGACACTTTTGAGGTATTTCAGTGTCTGAACCTTGCATACATGGTCCACGTTGCTCATATATCATTAGTAGTACACATATAAATACATTCTATGCCAAGGATCAGCTCACAATAGCCGGAGATTTGAGCTGGAGCATATTTTTGCTGTTTCTACTGATAAAGGGCCTATACCTTGAGATCATTGAAATTTAATAATCAGACACCTGGAGCATATTTCACATATATTCAGTATCATAAGGCTAAATTTACAGAAGGATCCATGCAGAATTGTGGACTAGGCAAGTGAAATAGATTAGAGATTGAGTGTGGGAAACTTCAGATGTCCAAAACATCGAAAATGGTCAGTTGAGTAGTAGTCAGACTTTAATGCTACATGCTGCATCAACTTACTTTATCACCACATCCCTTCCAAATATCTTCCACCCTCAGGGCAAAGTGTAGTATAAGTTCCTTGTGTAGTCTAACATATACCCTATTAAAATTTAATGAAATCTTTGACCTATATCATATGTAAATGTGAATTTTGTGTAATGTGTCAATTGTCACTTTTCACACATATGTTCCTTTGCTTCCCCTTCACTCAATACTTAATGGATCTTTCTGAAACTTTAGATCAGTGATACTGACTATTTCTGAAATGCATTCCAGGTGTCTGATTATTAAAGTTCGATGTTTTGAAGGTATGGGTCTCTTATCAGTAGAATTAACAAGTACATACACTGGCTCAAACTCTGGCCAATTTTGAGCTGATCTGTGGTATACAAAGCACATATATATGTATAACTAATGATATATGAGCAGGTTGGACCATTTGTGCAAGGGTGAGATATTGAAAAACATCAAAAATGTCAAAAATGCGAATTTACATATTTATGTTCCTGTTGAAGGACCCTGTAGGTTTCCTGTGGTAGCTAGGTGATAGATATACTCTAATTATGCATAGGAGTAGACCCCATACCATCCTGAAGGTTTGGTCCTACAGGAAAAATTTTCACAGGGGGTGAACCACCAGGAGAGGGTAGGTATATTGCATCACAGGGTCTTGTCCTATGGTCCTGGACTCCTGATACATTGTTCCTATCGGTTAATAGATGCTGGGGATAAATTTTGCAAGTACATCTACTTAGAAATAAATACATGGGAACATATTTTGTGGTTTCCTGTATATATGCTATATCTATTGATGTAGGGCGCTTCAGGGGGTCAAAAAAGTGGGGGAATCTCTTCATATACACTTCTAAATATGTCATGAATGTCATAGAACACTTCTTTATCAAAGGGGCAAAAAATGCGAAAGTGTTCTGTACCTGAGCTATTTTGAAAGGGCCCTGGAGGAGGAGTAGGCACACAAATAAACAAAAAAAGTAGTCTATTACATTATATTATACATATATATACCAAACTACTACTTATATATGAAGGGTGACCTATTGTGGTGTGGTGGTGAAGCTGCAGTGAGGTGAGGAGGGTGTGGGAATAATTATAATTGTGGGATATACCATATTGGGCGATGTTTTTGGTGTTGTGGGGTAATTCCCACACTGTGGGGCTGAAAAATGCGAACATGTGATGTGTGGGAATAATGTGGGGAGGCCTGACATGAGGAGGTGACCAAAATGGGATATGTTTTGTGAATTTCCGCTTTTGGAAGCCAAAATTGCGGTCATGACATATTCCACTAATGCCCGTTCTAGGTGTGAGGAACGAGTGCCAAAAACGACGACTCGTGACCTGGAGGAGAAGGCGGGGCATGACGTCTCGGCAGTTGTCGAGGACTTCCTACCATGACCCACCATGATGCTGAGGTGCTTTGTCAGTAGAGCAGAGCCAGTCATTCTCGTTGTGTGTGCTCCTCTCCGCTAGAAGCCTCCGTTTTCGCCTTTATACCCAGCTGTGGGGATCTTGCACGTTTTCTCACTCCCCTTCCCTTCCACCATGGCAGGCAAAACCAGGAAAGCATTTGCATCCCCTGCCACCAGCAGCACGCCAGCTCCTAACCCCAATTTCTCCCCAACATCACCTGGCCTCTCATCTCCCTCTCACTCCCCCTCCCAAGAAGACATTGAAGCTGCCCTATCCGCGTCCAACCTCTCGATTCCCCCACCTCAATCCTCTGTCCCAGAGATAGTCATCACGGCTCCACCATCCCCTGCCTTGGGCGTCCGCCGCCCCAGACTGCCAACCTCTCCACCTTCATCCTTATCTGCCCCTCCGCCTTCGGCTCCTGCAGCCAAATGCCTCAAGCCAGGCAATGCTGCCCCCAGGAAGGGGAAATCTCCCTCTCCCGCCCCCACTTCACCACCCACCACCTCTGGGGGCTCTGCCTCCCAGATCATCTCCTGCTCCACCACCTTGCCAAAATCCTATGCTCAAGCTGCAGCCTCTCCACCCTCCACAGTACACCCCCGCCGTCTCTACTCTGAGGAGGACCTCGTGGCTGTCTCAGCCCGCGCTGCAGAAGCTGCAGTTGCCAAATTTGCCCAGTCCATCAGCTCAACCCCAGGGTTCTCCCTAGGACCTGCTTTCACACACACACCCCATTTTGGTGAGTCCCCTCCCTCTTTCTCCTAGCCTCATGCCATTCTGGGGCCGAGTCATCGTATTTCTCTCTGGCGGACACATGGGTGTCTCTCGCCCGCTGGGGGCGAGCCATATTTGGTCTCACACTTGGGTGTCACCACTCTCGCTCATCCTTGGGGACGAGCGCCATATCTCGGGCGCACTGGGTGTCCGAGTTTTCAATATTTGGACACTTTGGGTGTTTGTTTCCCTGTCCTCTCCTCGTTGTATCTTTCATTTTGCTCATTCATGGGCCATATTCTCCTCCCCAGACTCATCTGGTTCTTCTGGTCCTTTCGCGCTGGCTCCTAGCAGGGCCTCCCGCCCTCTGCACATGCACCGTGCCCCAGTGCGAGGTGCTCTCCTCGACCCTGGCGCCATCAAACATCACCAAAAGCACATTGATATCATGCAGAATGGGTGGCCATCATACTTCCCCTTGTACGAGCTCTGCCGCTCCTGGTCTGACACTCCCAGAATTTCTGAGGCTGAGTCTCGCATGCGCGAATGCAATCTTTCCTTCATGGACTTCCGTGAGGCATCCCAAAACCTCGTCTCACTTATCGGCTCACACCTGGCCTCTCCCGATCGTGCGCTGATTGCTCAGTCGTGGAAAACCCACTATGACATTATCTTTGACCGCCACGATATCTACTCTGCCTTTGAGACCTATCTCCTTTATGATGAGTCTCTCTGTGCTGCCTTTCCCAAGCACTCTCAAGACTTTGACCCCGGCGAATTTCAATCCCACATCTGGCAATCTATCATTGACAACCAC
Organism: Auricularia polytricha; assembly: GCA_003316125.1. Taxonomy (NCBI): domain Eukaryota; kingdom Fungi; phylum Basidiomycota; class Agaricomycetes; order Auriculariales; family Auriculariaceae; genus Auricularia; species Auricularia polytricha. The sequence goes on from QFEN01000220.1 coordinate 32,672, forward strand.
CGCAATGAGGACATTTCAGAGTATAGGTCCCTCCTGGGGCACATGAAGAACTCTGCAGCCACCCCCTCAGCAAAGACCCCACCTGCCCCTCCAGCCCCACCATCTTCCAAAGCCCCCACTCCAGCTCCCTCGTCGTCCTTTCGGAAAGACTCCTCATCTGCAGACCCCTCCTCTTCTTCCTCATCCACAGCCCCCCGAAAGAAAGCCCACTGTTGGTTCTGTGGTGGCTACCACCGCCCCAAAGACTGCACCTCCGTCAGCAATGGCTGGCTCATCAAGAACTCTGATGGCGATTGGAAAGGCCCTGGCGACCTCGCAGTTTGTTTCTTCTTCAATGGTGCCAAGGGCTGCACCAATTCTGCCCCCAAATGTGTCTTTGCTCACATTTGCTCTCTCTGTGGGGCCGCAGAATATACTGCGCAATCCCACCCTGCGTAATCATTTCCTCCCCATTGTCACCCCACTTCGCTGGGAGAAGTGGGAGGAGTTACTGGCGGAGGCTGGTGCCCTCGACCAATTTCGTGACGTTGTCACCGGCATTCGCGATGGTTTTCATCTTGGTGTCTCATCTCGTATATCTTCCACTTTTCTGCCCCCAAACCATAAGTCTGCCCTAGATAACTACGATATTATTTCTGTGCACATTGAAAAAGAACATTCTGCTGGTAGATACTCTGAACCATTTGACCCAATACTTTTTGAACGTCTTTTTGGACCTTTCCGCTCCTCTCCACTTGGCGTTGTTTTCAACCCTAACTCTGGCAAATCACGTCTGATTCAAGACCACTCATTCCCTCGCAACAACCCCTCCCTCTCATCTGTCAATTCAGAAATTGACTCGTCAGACTTCCAATGTGATTGGGGCACTTTCGCTGACTGCTTCCTCCTCGTCGCCAAGGCCCCTCCAGGCACTCAAGCAGCAGTTTTTGATGTCAATGCTGCCCACCGCCGAATGCCAATTGCTCCCGAAGATCATTTCCACGTCACCATCTTCTGGGATGGCAAAGTTCGCATAGACCATGCCGCTTGCTTTGGGGCCTCTAGCTCCTCTGGTATCTTTGGTTGTGCCACTGATGGTTTCGTTGCCATTCTAAAATTTAGATCCATCGAAAACATCATCAAGTGGGCTGATGACTTCGTTTTCTTTCGCTACCCTTCTCTCTCTCTTGCCGACGGCTCTTTGAAATACCGCTACAACACCTCCATCATTTGGTCTACAGCCGAATATGTAGGCTGGCCCTGGTCAGTTCCCAAATTCTTGGACTTCGCATTCAAATGTCCCTACATTGGCTTCAATTGGAACATCCCCCAGAAAACTGTGCAACTCCCTGAGAAGAAAAAATCAAAATACCTTGTCCGCCTCGCTTCCTGGTCAAATGGAGCCTCCATCTCCAAACACGATGTCGAAGTCATCATTGGCACCCTGAACCACTGCGCAATCATCATCCCTACCAGCCGCACCCACCTCCCCTCCCTTTACCATCTCTCCTCTCGTTTTCCCCTTGATGCCCATAGGCTCTGCACTCATTCGATCTCGGGTGAAGCACTCACAGACATAGTCTGGTGGCGCCGCCAGCTGTCCTTGGCTTTCTGTGGCATGCACATCCACACCCCAGGCCCCCCCTCCCCAGCCCCCCTTTTTGTCGACGCCTCATTCTCATGGAGCATTGGGCTCATTTTTGATGACAACTGGTCTGCCTGGCGCCTTGCAGATGGCTGGAAATCTGAGGGGCGAGATATTGGGTGGGCAGAAATGGTTGCAGTTGAGCTTGCTCTACGCTCTCTGATTGCAGCGGGCCTGCACCACACCCATTTTCTCCTTCATTCAGATAACCAGGGGGTAGTTGGTGCCCTAAAAGCAGGTTTCTCCTGTAGCTTGCAACAAAATTCTGTTTTTCATCGCATAGTCTCCCTTCTTCTTGAACACTCCCTCTGGTTCACCACAGTTTGGGTGGCTTCCAGGGAAAATCTTGCTGATGCCCCATCCCGAGGCATCTTTCCTTCACCGTCTCTAAAATTTCCCCACTTGGTACCAATTCCAGGCCCTCTCCGCCCTTTCATTCTGGCCACTGTGTAGTCTCCATAGCACTTTGTTTATTACATAATCCTTGTCATTACATAATCCAATGTTGATCTTCTCTGCTCCACTCAAAATCCCTCTCGCACATCCATGTCACTGGACCCTGCAGAAATTGATGCTCTTGTAGCGAAAGCCATTGCCAACCTCCCTCATTCAATCACCCCTTCACACTTCCCCCACTTCACTGCCCGGATAGACCTTGTGATCTCCTCAGCTTGGAAGGACTCCACTCTCACTGGCTACCAAGATGGTGTGGACCGATTCCTTGCTTTCTGCACTCGCAACAGCATTCCTCCAAATCTCTGTCTTCCCGCAAATGAATTCCTCCTTTGCTCCTTTGCTGCATTTGAATCAGGCTCTCGCTCCGGCGGCGCAATTGCAAATGACATGTCAGGTATCAGAGCCTGGCACATCCTGAACAATGTCCCCTACCACGGCGGCATTTGCCTCTCATATGTAATGAGAGGTGCTCGCAGGAACACTCCTGCCTCCTCAAAGCGCCCTCCTCACCCACCAGTAACCACCCAAATGCTCGACCTCCTCCACACCCACCTAGACCCTTCTAGCCACCTCGATGCTGCCTGTCTTGCTGTCAGCGACTGTGCTCTCTGGGGCCAGGCCCACCTGGGCGAGCTCCTCCCTGAATCACAAAGAAAATTTTCCCCCTTCTACTTCCCTGTGGTACACAATCTGAGACCTACCTCGTCCTCCGGCCTCTCTCGCATGCTCTCACTCCCATGGTCCAAAACTGCAAGAGAGAAGGGCGAGGAAATGTTCCTTGGCAAACAGTCAGGCATCTCTGACCCCATTGCCTCACTTGAGTTGCATCTAAGCCTAAACTCCCCTCGCCCTTCAGACTATCTTTTCTCCTACCGTGATGCCAATGGCACCCTCATCCCTCTCACCAAACAGAAATTCCTAGCACGCTGCAACTCAGTTTGGGTGCATCATGGCTTCCCGTGCATCTCTGGCCACTCGTTCCGCATCAGCGGCACCACAGAACTCCTCCTCCGGGGGGTACCCCCCCACATTGTCAAAAACCTTGGGCGCTGGTCATCAGACGCCTTCCTTCGTTATTGGCGCTGCCTTGAGGAACTCGCCCCCCTCCACGCTGAGCTTGTGGGCCCTCGTCTATCCTCAGCCTCCTAACCCCTCCCCTCCTTTGTTGTCTCCCGCCAGTCTCTTCTCCCTCCTTTCGTCATTTTGGGGTGGCTCCGTTTGCCCCGTTGTCGCATCCTTTCGTCCTGCTGTGAGTCTGGGTGGACTCCGGGTCCCCTTGATCGCACGCCCCAGGCTTCAGTTGGTTCGTTTTCTTGCACAGGTAGTCCGCAGCATGATCCGAACTCTAGCTGAACCCTCACCCATTACACACACGCAGGAGTATTAGTCACCATTTGTATCTACTTTGTATTTTCACGTCTGTATTCAGTTTTCCACTTCTCACCTACTCCAACGCACAGGACAAGTATATAGAATGTATCCTGGAATGAAAAGTAGCTGAGTTTCAAAAATGCGAAAAATGCGGCTGTGTATATTAGGGTGATCCAGAATAAGTAGAACCATGCCATATTGAGGTGTCTGGCATATTATCCATTGTGGGAGCCATTATGGATAACCTGTCAAAGTGTCAGTAGTCTGTGACAAGGAAGCATAACCTGTTGTCTATAATAAGAGTTAGTTATGGATAATACTGCCAGCAGCAGTTGCCTGATGGTCATCAATGCGTTAGATGAGAGCGGCTCAGCAAAGTCCAGGGAACAAATCCTTCGTCTGCTAGCTGGCGAGCCAAACACCTCTCCTTCCCAGCTATCCAACATCCCAGCACACTTCCATATTCTCGTCACCTCCCATCCACTGGAGGATATTCGCGAAGCCCTTGGCACCGCATCACATGTTCGTCGTGTTTCCATGGATGATATCTCACCTGTGTCCGCAGAACGAGATATCCAGCTCTACATCTCCACCAACCTGGCAGGCCCGCACAGTCCGTTTGATGATGGGCACTTCAAGATACTCGCTCAGAAATCTGACAGTTTGTTTGAATGGGCTCGTCTCGCCTGCGAGTATATCAAGTGTACAAATATTGTGAGCTGGGGCCCGATGCCTTGTTTCCGCGCTATTTCTGAAACATCCACCAAAGGAGTATATCTGTTAGATGAGATGTACCAACACATCTTGGCAGATATCATGCCAAAGTACACGCACGAGGAATTAATCCCTATCTTTTGGTCTGTCATGGGTCAGATTCTTGCATCGTTGGAACCACTTCCCCTCAATGTGTTGAACGAGATGCGGGAGCATTTCCCATATGATGATGACCAGTATGACGTGAATTTGCTCATGGGGAAGCTTGGCTCGCTCGTCTCTGGCACCTCAGATTCTTATACTCCCATACATCCCCTTCACACGTCATTCTACGACTTCCTCACAGACAAATCGCGGAGCAATGAGTTCTTCATTGATACATTGTCGGTTCAGAGCGACCTTGCCTTTTCTTCCCTTTGGGTCATCAAGCACGAACTTCGCTTCAACATCTGCTCATTGGAGAATTCGTACTTGGCCAATTCTGATGTCCCTGACTTGGGGAATCGAGTCAAAGAGTTCATTTCGGCCGAGTTATCATACTCGTGTCGATTCTGGGGGACTCACGTGGCAGCTACGTCCTTTGAAGCAACACTCACTAAGGAAGTTGAAGCTTTCTTTGATGAGTGCCTCCTTTGGTGGTTGGAAGCACTGGCTCTGATGAAAAGTCTCGGTGGCTCGGTAGAATCACTCTTGTCTATTGCAGGTTGGGTTGCGGTGCGTATCCCGAGACCTGGTCTCGTCCTTTTCTCTATCAGTGATATCTGTTCTGGGACAGTCACAGTATAATTAGTAGGCTCGCACTGGGTAGCAGGAGCTTTGAAAGAATCAGTATCAAGCTGGGAGCTTCAGGATGGGGGTTGATGTTGATGTAGGTCCCTCCTCATGCTCAGCCTGGCACATGTCTCATTTTTCGACACACTCGCAGGGTCAAATTGACATTGCATCTACCTCGATGTTGAGGGCACGCCTCTCCTCAAGGTTGTCATGCGCAAGTTCTTGCCCGCTGATGACTCCCTCCTGGAGATGATAGTTGGCAACCTTCCTTCCCCCGCCACTGCTCCGAGTCAATACTACCATATTGAGACTTTCCATGAAGGTCCCCACGGATAACAAGTCTGCCATCGGTATCAGGGACTGTGATCCCAAGGCTCCCTTAGATAGTGCCCACTTCAGACAAGGGACGCTTCTATGCCTTCGGTTGTGTGTTCTCTAGTACCATTCGTTCTGGCCCCAAGATCCGTATCTCGGTTGACCAGTTCTTGCTTAAGAACGGAACTCTCACACCTCTGAGACTGCACACATCATGACTCGGTGAAGGTCTCAAGCGTTTATTGAAGTCTGACCCCTGTGTTCAGCCTTGGATTGCTGAGACCGATGAGCTGCACGTGGAAATTTGCTTGAAGGTAACTGGCTATCTGCTCACTGAATCATCAGTCTAACACTTATTTTAGGACCTCCAGGAAGACCATGCTGGTGTGACTCTCAATATCTCTGACCCTGTCGTCGGCTACCCTGAGACTTTCAAGGCTGAATCCTCGATTGTAGCCTTGCCCAAGTCGCAGAACAAGCACAACCGTCTCTATGCTAAACACACGTGGCTTGCCTTTCCAAGATTGGTAAAGCCTGGATTTCACGTTCCTGGCTTCTGCCTCTTTGCTGAAGACCTGACCACGACACCTGTTCAACAAACTGTCGATACCACCAATGGTGTTCTCAGGACATTTGATCTTGATTGTGAATGATATCAGTACCCGGTACAAATGCAAAGAAAACGGGACGTACCGGAGGTAGACCAGCTCCTGGAGACCAAGGGGAACGAGCAAACATGCAGTGTAGCAGACACGACGGTACGTAAGAATGAGTTGTCCACCGCCATGGTGGATAGCATCAGCGTACAGCTGTGATCATCGCGTAAGAAAAAGAAAATGCGAGGATTATGAAGTATACTTACAGTGATATCAACAATGTTGAAAGGGATACCGCGCATGTTTTCCTCAGCGCAGACACCCTCCTTCATTGCCCACTGGAAGGCAGCGACGCAAGAGTCCTTGATTTTGTCGAGGTAATGCACCCCATTGGTGACATCGACGAGCAAGTTGGGGCCAGTGGTATTGGGACCGAAACACCAGATCTTCCTTGCATCCGCAACACCCCAGGAGAAGTCATCAGTGAAAACACGAGCACAGGCTTTGCAATCATCACGACTGATATTCCCAATTCTGATTGCCTTTTTGCCTTTGCTAGCTTTTACTGACATCGCGAATGAAGATCTTTGCGCCAAGTACTACAATGTACTTGTCGACGACGCACCAGAATTGATCAAGACTACGATAACAGGCGAACATACGTCCCGCCACCGAGCGGATCTGAATCTGCTTGCATTCCACACCCGGCCACTACACTCGGACCAACCCAACACTCAATCGTGCCAGCATACAGCTCTCAAGGTTAGACTACCCTGAACTCGGAAGCAAGGGCGATAAATCAAATCAGAACACGCACGAAAAGCTTGGCGCCACGAGGTAATGGATCAACGAGGCGCTCCCTCAACACCTCAAAGGGTCGTTCAGTGTCACGAACTGGTTGATAACACATGATCCTGAGCTTACATCATCAGTCATACGCTTCCCAGTGTAGGTAAGTATAGCTACATCCAAGAAATGAACACGCGTTAAATAAACGAGGGATGTACACTACCTTCATCTTGACTGTCGTCTTCGCTGTTGTGTTTGCGAATAACCTAGATCTCCATAACTGTTGTCTGAAGGAAATTCAACGCTCGAAAAAATAGGCACTTGTGTCACACCATTGCATATAGTATGCACTTGGGCATCTCAAAGTAGCAAAGCACTGGAGGTGGGTCATTAAGCAACATTGCTCGTGAAAGATGCCCATAAAGCAGTCACATATGTGCAGTCTTGATATCAGATATCACCATTACCTCTTGGGACATTTGAGCTACTTTACAGTGTCCTATCACCTCACCACAAGCCATGTTGCCTGTGTTGTTCACTTTGTCCCATACACACTGCATGATCATCAGCAGGCTTCTCATCACCCACATTCTCTTATTCCTCCATTGATCAAAACATGCAAATAATAATATCACACTCCATTGTTACTCTCCCACCTCATAGTCAGTTCACTGGTACCAACACTAAAACAAAGCAAGACAGCTGTGAAAGTGATCATTGCTGAAGGTATAGTCAATTTTGGCTTCAGTTATTGCCCACATTGATACCCTCAAAACCCAGCTCTAGTAATAATACTGGCATCCCATTTCCCAGTCATCCACACCCTCAACTTTTTCATGCAACATATCTGCCTCAGACACTGACGTCTCTGTTGAACTGAAACTTGATAGCAAGGTTTGTAGCTAAAGTATAGGGGTTTATATATGTTTCAGTGTTTTGCATACTCCTGCATATGCAAAACTGTGCTCCAGCCATAAGAGTAAGAAAATGATGGGGATAAGGAAGGTCATAGAAAAATAGGAGCTGCGCTTCAGGGGCAATTACCAAGCATAAGCAAAAAATATAACAAGATGAATAATAAGATTAGAGCATGAGTCATATGAAAGGGAGGATGATAAATCAAAGCTGTGACCATTAAAAACCATGACATATGATGACAAATCCTCCTCAGTCAGCATTACCACACACTTGGTGAGCATGACAGAGTGCTGTGCAGTGATGATTCAAGAGATATGACAATAGCAGACAATGCTGTGAGGGATAATAATAGAGCTGTGCAATGCTGCAATGTAATGATGGTGGGATAATCTAATGACCTGGTGTAGAGATGTCATGTGGTTGTCATGCAGGATGTCGACTTGCAGGTATCATAGGATATATACAATCTGTGAGGATCTTCCCCAATAACAATAAGGGATGGCCATCTGCATAGGTTGGCTGTTTGTTTGCAATCTCTGGAATGAGCAGGGAGGATGGATTGGTGTGAGTGTTCATAGTTGTCATGGTGGTGAGGATCAAGTGGATTATGGCTTGGAATGAATGGTGGAAGAAGTTGTGGAAGAGGATTAGGGAATGATGAGGGAATAGATGTATAATGTGTGGATTTGAAGATATTTGCACAACATGGCAAGGTCTGGCTGAACATAGAGGTTGTCTGGGAGTGTGAGAGTCAAAGATAGGAGGTCATTGGAAGTGTGGGAATGTGGGAGAAGTGAATTGACCTTGTTGAACATGGTGAGCCGAAAGAATGCTGAATGTTGTAATGGTCTAAATGAAAGAAGATAAAGGGAAATGAAAGAAGATAGATGTAAGGAGTGATATGAGAAATTAAAATTAAAATGAAAAAGCTATGTTCTTGCTACCAAACACTTTTGGTGCGTGACATTGTCCCATCATTATCTGTTGAACCCACTGTTCCTGCACATTGGACCCACACTTTCCCACACATTAGACTTAGTTTCCCATCATCGGACCTGCTATTTTCACACACTAGCTATTCTCTCTTTGACCTAAAGACACTAACTATCATTCATATATCAGACAGCAGGCCCCTTTAGGGTTGAACTAGCCTAGGCTTAGCAAGACCCAATATAGTAGTCAAGTTTTATATTTCTCATACTATCATTGGGCCAGAGTTGCAAAATGCCTCATAGCACACGTAACAACACATCTTAAGTCCTCTAGTCTTGGATATAGGACCTTCCAGCACATATTCATAGTACTGTATGTTTGTTTTTTAAAAATAAAGATGAGGAATGCATACGGCTTCAAATCTATCATTCGAAGTTACCTTTTTTCATGTAGAATAGTGAGGGGAAAGCAAAATTCACAACCAAAAAATGATTTTTTTTCTTCCGCATACACTTTTAGCCTATCCTCACCTTCTGAGCATTTTTCCAGTGAGAACAAAGCACAGTTGCTGTTGTTATCGACAATGCAAGCATCGATGTCAGAGAATGATCAAGCGTGACAGCTTGAAGTGGAGAACCAATTTTGAGTGCAGCAGTGTACGGCTGCAAACCTTTCAGTGATGATGACCTGAGACTGCTCAGGTACTCAATAGTGCCATTGCATGCCAGCGCGTCGCGCTCATGTCTTCAAAACAAAAGCTCAGAAACTCAATGAAGAGCGAGAAAAAAAATTCAGGATGTCTGTGCTATTCTTCTTGCTTCTCCTTCTCCAAATATTTGTACTGCTGCAAAGGAGCATAATGGTTCATATCACACACTTTGACGGCGCTATCTTGGTCTCACTCAGCCCTGCTACAAAGCTCACGGACACCAACAGCTCTTATCCCCTGCATCGGAATCTGTGCTTGTCGACTGGATCAAGCACCTTAGCTCCATGGGGCATCCCCTCAGTAAACGGACAATCTGGGTCAAAGCTGCAGTGCTTTCCGGAAAAAAGCCTCACGAAAAGTGGATCAGGGGTTTTCTTGCCCGGCATCCTGACATCACTTTGGGAAAGCCGTCCGCATTGGATCCAAATTGTTGCCAGAGTTTCAACCGCACCACTGTCAAGCATCATTTTGAGCTTCTTAAGAAAGTTATTGAGGAGAAGGAGATTCCTTGGGAAAATGTCTACAATATGGATGAGAAAGGGTGTCAAAGAGGGGGTGGCCGGAAGACTTCTTCAGAGAAGTATTTTGTGCCTCGTGGTAGATATCCGAAGTACAAAGCTCGAAGTGCAAACCTTGAGCTTGTCACAGTCATTGAATGTATATCTGCGGATGGTGCAAGCATCGCTCCAGGGTTCGTGTTTTCCGGAAAGTCATATCACAAAAGTTGGTTCAAGGCACACCCAAACATTTGGTATGTCTATGTTTTCACCACTTCAAAAAAAAATCTGAGTTTTATCTCAGTGTTGCAACATCACCAAATGGGTGGACGGATGACTTCATCTGTACGAGATGGTTTGAAGACGCATTTATTCCTCAGGCGACAGCTGTTACAGTAACATCGGCCCCCTACCCGTTTTTCATCCTTGTCACCTCTTCACGCCTTCACCCTGTCACATCACCATGCTTGATGCATCTCCGTTGACCCTGATAGAAGCTAGACGCTTCTCTGATCCTTTGATCCTCGGCCACATGTCTACCTCATGTACAAACTACCCTTGACCCTTACCGATAGTTCGGTAGACCTCCCCTGAACTCATCGTCCTAGTAAGTCAGACACATAAGGGGAAAATGGAATACCCTAAAGTCAAAGTGAGCTGAGAGTAA